>JALPQD010000304.1:1916014-1942866 GCA_023101885.1 Typhlomys cinereus | reverse complement strand
CATGGTGAGCTTGTCTATCGAGCAAACCTCTGCTGTATGGGGGGTTATTCCCAAAAGTGGGATAGCAAGGGTCATACGGCATTTCAATCTTTAATTTCTTTAAGAATCTCCAGACGGCTCGCCAGAGTGGCTGTATGAGCCTGCAATTCCCACCAACAATGTAGGAGAGTTCCCCTCTCTCCACATCCTCTCCAGCATTTGTCGTTGTTTGTATTGTGGATTTTTGCCATCCTGACCGGGGTGAGATGGTATCTCAGGGAAGTTTTGATTTGCATTTCCCTGATGGCGAAGGAAGTGGAGCATTTTTTAAGATATTTGTTAGACATTTTAATTTCATCCCTGGTAAAGTTTCTTTGAAGTTCCAGGGCCCATTTTTTAATTGGGCCAGTGTTTTCCTTGGAGTTTAGTTTTCTAAGTTCTTTGTGCACTCTGGACAGTAGAGCTCTGTCAGATACGTGGTTAGTGAAGATTTTCTCCCATTCTGTGGGTTGCCTTTGAGCTCGTGTTACAATCTCTTTATCTGAACAGAAGCTCTTTAATTTCACAAGATCCCAACTGTTGAGAGTTGGTAGCAGTGACTGTGCCATTGGATGTCTGTTTAGGAAATGTTGGCCTAGTCCAATCAGCTCGAGGGAGTTCCCTATCCTTTCAACTATGGTTTTTAAAGTCTCTGGCCTGATATCAAGGTCCTTGATCCATTTGGAATTAAGTCTTGTACATGGTGACAAGTATGGGTCCAGCTTTAATCTTCTGCATGTGGAGATCCAGTTTTGCCAGCACCATTTGTTGAAGATGCTGTTCTTTTTCCATTGGATTCTTTGGGCCCCTTTGTCAAAGACCAAATGGCTGTAACTTTGTGGGCTTATATCTGGGTCTTCAATCCTTATCTATTGATCTGTGTGTCTATTTTGGAGCCAGTACCAGGCTGTCTTTATAACTATGGATTTGTAGTATAGACTTAGGTTTGGTATGGTAATACCTCCAGCTGTGTTTTTGTTACTCAGGATTGTTTTTGCTATCCTGGGTCTTTTGTGCCTCCATATGAACTTTGAGATTGTTTGGTCAACTTCTTTGAAGAATTGCTTTGGGATTTTGATTGATATAGCATTGAATCTGTATATTGCCTTTGGTAGGATGGTCATTTTTACAATGTTGATTCTGCCAATCCAGGAACAAGGGAGGTCTTTCCACCTTCTGGTGTCTTCTGCAATTTCTTTCTTTAGGGTTTTAAAGTTTTCATTGTAAAGGTCTTTTACCTCCTTAGTTAGGTTTATACCAAGGTATTTCATTTTTTTAGGGGTTATAGTAAATGGCATGGTTTCTCTCAAGGCTTTTTCACTTCTTCATTCTGGGCATATAGGAAGGCCTCTGATTTTTGCACATTTATTTTGTATCCTGCCACCCTGCTGAACTTCTCAATTAGTTCCAGGAGCTTCCTGGTGGAGTTTTTGGGATCCCTCAGGTATAAGATCATGTCATCTGCAAATAGGGATAGCTTGATTTCTTCCTTGTCGATTTGAATCCCTCTTATGTCCCTTGCTTGTCTTATGGCTTCAGCTAAGACTTCAAGTACAATATTGAATAGAAGTGGTGAGAGTGGACAGCCTTGTCTAGTTCCTGATCGAAGTGGGAATGCTTCCAATTGTTCCCCATTGAGCATAATGCTTGCTGTGGGCTTGTTGTATACAGCTTTTATTATATTGATAAAGGTTCCTTCCATTCCCACTGTCTCTAGCGTTTTGATCATAAAAGGCTGTTGGATCTTATCAAAAGCTTTTTCTGCATCTATCGAGAGTATTATGTGGTCTTGGACTTTGGACTGGTTTACATGATGAATTACATTTATTGATTTGCGTATGTTGAACCAACCTTGTGTGCCGGGGATGAAGCCTACTTGGTCCCCATGAATGATCTTTTTAATATGTTTTTGAATCCGATTTGCTAAGACTTTGTTGAGAATCTTTGCGTCTGTGTTCATCAGGGAGATCGGCCTATAGTTTTCTTTTTTAAGTGAATCTTTATTAGGTTTTGGGATTAAAACGATATTAGCTTCATAGAAGGAATTTGGTAGTGTTCCTTCCTTTGCTATTTGATGGAACAGTTTAAGGATTATTGGTGTTATTAACTCCTTAAATGTCTGGTAGAACTCTGTCCTGAATCCATCTGGTCCAGGACATTTTTTGGTGGGAAGATTCGAGATTACTTCCTCAATTTCCTTATATGTTATAGGACTATTTAAATAATTCACAACTTCCTGATTCAATTTAGGTAAGTTGTGTTTACTTAGAAATTCATCCATCTCTTTTGTGTTGTCAAACTTCACAGAGTATAAGTTTTTGAAATATGATGTTATAATTCTCTGGATTTCTTGGGTATCAGTAGTGATAACTCCATGTTCATTTCTAATTTTGTTAATTTGGGTTTTCTCTCTCTTGCTTTTGGTTAATTTAGCTAGGGGTGTATCAATCTCGTTGATTTTTTCAAAGAACCAGCTTTTTGATTGGTTGATTTTTTCTATCGTTTTCTTAGTCTCGATTTCAGATATTTCTCCCCTTATTTTGCTAATCTCTTCTCTTCTACTGCTTTTGGGATCAGATTGCTCTAGCTTCTCTAAAGCTTTAAGCTGCATTGTTAAGTTGTTTATTTCTGATGTTTCCATTTTTTTTGACGTGGGCATTAACAGCTATGAACTTACCTCTTAGAACAGCTTTCCTTGTGTCCCAGAGATTTTGGTAAGTTGTATTTTCGTTATCATTCACTTTCAGGAAATCTTGAATTTCCTTTGTAATTTCTTCCTGAATCCAGTTCTCATTCAGCATCATAGTGTTAAGTTTCCAGGAGTTAGTGTATTTTCTCTTGTTTGATGTGTTGTGGATGTCCAGCTTTAGGCCGTGGTGGTCTGATAGGGCACAGGTTAGAATTTCAACTTTCTTGTATATGTGTGGATTCATTTTGTGGCCCAATATGTGATCTATTTTGGAGAAAGTTCCGTGTGCTGCTGAGAAAAATGTGTATTCTTTGGTGCGTGGGTGAAAAGTTCGATAGAGATCTGTGAGGTCCATTTCTTTCAGGGTTTGATTAAGTTCCAAAGTGTCTCTGTTAAGCTTTTGACCTGTTGATCTATCCCATGTAGAGAGGGCGGTGTTGAAGTCCCCAAGAATTATCGTGTGGGGGTTGATTTCTTGCTTTAGACGCTGTAGGGTTTTCTTAATGAATGTGGAGGGGCCCGTGTTGGGTGCATATATGTTCAGTATTGTGAAATCTTCCTGGTGAATTGTACCTGTGACT
Organism: Typhlomys cinereus; assembly: GCA_023101885.1. Classification (NCBI taxonomy): domain Eukaryota; kingdom Metazoa; phylum Chordata; class Mammalia; order Rodentia; family Platacanthomyidae; genus Typhlomys; species Typhlomys cinereus. The sequence goes on along the minus strand of JALPQD010000304.1, from coordinate 1,939,578 downwards.
AAAATGTAGTATCCATCCATGTCTCTTATAATTTTTTTTGGTTTGAAATCCACTTTGTCTGATAGCATAATGGCTACCCCTGCCTGTTTTCTGCTTCCATTTGCTTGTAGAATTGTTGACCAGCCTTTTATTTTTAGAGCATGCCTATCTTTTGTGGTGAGATGGGTTTCCTGCAGGCAACAGATTGATGGATTGTGATTTTTAATCCAAGTTTGTAATCTGTGTCTCTTGATCGGTGAATTAAGTCCATTAACATTTAGTGTTATAATGGAGAAACTATTGTTAATTCCAGACATTTATTATGTTTAGTAGCTTTTATAAGTATATTGGTTCGCTTTTAATGGTGTTATATTTGCCTTCTGTTCTCCTGGATATGCCTGTTTTTTTCTTCACGCTTGAGTATCATTTCTAGCAGTTTTTGAAGGCCTGGTTTGGTGGCCATGTATCCCTTAAAGTTGTCTTTGTGCTGGAAAATTTTTCTTTCTCCCTCGATCATGACTGATAGTTTTGCAGGGTAAATCAGCCTGGGTTGACATTTTTGCTCATTCAATACTTGAAGTATGTCTCTCCAAGCTCTTCTTGCTTTTACTGTTTCGACTGAGAAGTCATTTGTTATTTTAATAGGTTTGCCTTTAAAAGTGACTTGTTTTTTCTCCCTTGAAGCTCTCAGCACCAGTTCTTTATCTTGAATGTGGAGTGTTTTAACTATTATTTGCTGTGGCGTGCTTCTATTTTGGTCGTATCTGTTTGGGGTGCGGAATGCCTCTTGTATATGAATGGGCCTCTCTTTTTTTAGATGAGGAAAGTTTTCCTTGATGATCGTTTGAAAAATTTCCTCAGGGGTGGTATTTTGAGATTCTTGCTCCGGTATTCCATGAATACGCATGTTAGGCTTCTTCAGGGTGTCCCATATCTCTTGGATATTTCTCTCAAGTATCTTTTTGGCTTTAACAACCTCTTCCATTGAGCTGGTTAGTACTCCCACTTTATCTTCAAGGTCTGAAATTCTGTTTTCTGCTTCATTAGTTCTGTTGATAAGACTCTCTGTGGCGTTCTGGGTTGAAGATAACTTGTCTTTTAGCTCAGTTTTAAACTCTGCTTGAGTTTGTTTTAACTGCTCTATGCCACTTTTTGTTTCTTGCACTGTTTTTCTCAACTCCTCCAGATGTCTGTTGTGTTCCTCTTCAAAGCGATTGATCTCGATTATGTAATTCCTCCCTGATTTCTTCTTTCATAGTATTGAACATGGTAATGATCATATTTTGAAAGTCGTTATCCTGGGTCAGGCTTTCTTGGCCTTTTTCCGCGGGTTTGTTCTTGTTGGAGTCTAACATTATGGGATTAATTTCTTCAGTGGGAAATTTGTTTACTTGAGTGTTGCTTCTCATGGATTTGCACTTTGACTTTGGCATTGTCATTTTAACTCTTAAGATCTCTCAATTTCACTAAACTGAATTATTTGGCCTGGGGTACTGGTGGGCGGGGCCCGAACGGGGACTTACCTAGGGCGTGGGGTGAGGCCCGGGTGGACAGTGTGCGTGTCCCCACCGGCGGAGCGGGGTGGGGTGAAAAGGGATGATGGGCGCGGCGGCGTGGAGCTATTTAACTCGAGGGCAGCTGGGGCGGGGCCCGGGCGCAGAGGGAGGTCCTCCTCGTCCCTCGGCCCCCGCGCGGCTCCGGCTGGATGGTGGGAGTCGGAGCCGGGTCCCTGTGGGCTGACCTGGGGTCCTAGAGCGCGCGGTGAGAGCCCGGCTGGATCGCGCGTGCGCGTCCGGACCGGCGGAGCGGGGTGGGGCGAAAGGGAATCTTTAATTTCTTTAAGAATCTCCAGACGGGGGGCTGGAGAGGTGGCTCAGGGGTTAAGCCTCCGCCTTGAGGGCGGAAGGTCCCGAGTTCGGATCCCAGATCCCACGTATAGATGCCAGACGGAAGCGGGGGCGGCCTGCGCTTCTGGTCCTGGTAGGGCGGAGCCTGTGAATCCCGGGGCAGAAGGAGGTGGAGGCGTCCATGGTGGATCGCGGATTCGTCCGTGGTTCTACACACATATACACACACACACAGACACGCGCACACATACACACAGTTGAATAAATAATAATAATAAAAAAAAATTAAAAAAAAAAAAAAAAAAAAAGAATCTCCAGACGGCTCGCCAGAGTGGCTGTATGAGCCTGCATTCCCACCAGCAATGTAGGAGAGTTCCCCTCTCTCCACATCCTCTCCAACATTTGTTGTTGTTTGTATTGTGGATTTTTGCCATCCTGATCGGGTAAGATGATATCTCAGGGAAGTTTTGATTTGCATTTCCCTGATGGCTAAGGAAGTGGAGCATTTTTTCAGATATTTGTTAGACATTTTAATTTCATCCCTGGTAAAGTTTCTTTTAAGTTCCAGGGCCCATTTTTTAATTGGGCCATTGGTTTCCTTGGTGTTTAGTTTTCTAAGTTCTTTGTGCACTCTGGACAGCATAGTTCTATCAGATGTGTGGTTAGTGAAGATTTTCTCCCATTCTGTGGGTTGCCTTTGAACTCACGTCATAATCTCTTTATCTGAACAGAAGCTCTTTAATTTCACAAGATCCCAAGACAAGTCCTTTCTTGATGGAGAATTTGGAAACATTTCTGTGTTGCTCCTGGGGAGCTAATAGGAGAGGCCATGTAAACTCCATGACAAGCATGATTGTTCAAAGGGAGAGTGCCAGGGTTCAGGTCCTGTGAGATGGCTCAGTGGTCAAAGGCTTTTACCACCAAACTTATGATCTGATTTTGATTCCCAGAGCCCACATGGTGGAAGAAGAAAACCTTACTACTTACTGCAAGATGTCTTTTTTTTTTTTAACGTTTCTTGCAAAACTACTTGTTTCAGTGATCTTTATGATCAATTCTTTTTTTTTAACATTTTTTATTATTATTTCTGCTCATACAAACTTATTAGGTAGACCAGTTCCCTCCCTCCCTCCTCCTCCCCCCCCGAACCCCCTGTTCACCCTCCGTCCCCATCCCCCAGTGCCTCCTCCCCCAGTTCCCAGAGAGTCCTTTATTGTGTATGCCTAACTCTCCTCTGGGTCCTCCTCTCTGATGACGTACAAGGACCAGTGGCATTCCCCTGAATCCTTTCCTGTGTTCCCCTTAAGCATAGGAACACTACTGTGGCTGTCAATCCCTTGTCTCCAAGGATCTTGGTGCCTTTAGCAAATGCTAGACTTTGTGGGGTCAATAGTGTGTTGGACATTGCACAGGGCATGCAAAGTCCAATTGTGATTGCTTCGGCCCTAACTTGTGTGGAGTATCTCTGCAAGATGTCCTCTAATGCACATGTGTCCTGATGCAAACATACACACACACACACACACACACACACACACACACACACACACACACGTGCGCGCGCGCGTACACGCACACGCACACGCACACGCACGCACGCGCATGTACACGGTTGTTTAAAAATAAAGCACAAAGACAAACTATTAAGGAGGTTGTTCCTAGGGGAATGTGCCTCAATTCATATTATTCATTTTTAAAATTTAGGATAAATGCAAATCTCGTAAGTTACACTAAAATCATGACACTGGGTACTGTTAGATAGTTGTTTTTGAAACACTCTCATAGTATTCTCTTTCTTCCTTTCGTTCCTTACTGTCATTTTGTTTTCTTTTAGTTTTTTTTTAATTTTTTAAAATTATTTATTCAACTGTGTGCATATGCGTGTGTATGTGCGCGCGCGTATGTGTCTGTGTGTCTGTGTATGTGTAGACCACGGACAAATTCGTGAACCACCATGGACGCCTCCACCTCCTCCTGCCCCGGGATTCACAGGCTCCGCCCTACCAGGACCAGAAGCACAGGCCGCCCCTGCTTCCGCCTGGCGTCTAAACGTGGGATCTGGGATCCGAGCTCAGGACCTTCTGCCTGCAAGGCGGAGGCTTAACCCCTGAGCCACCTCTCCAGCCCCGTCATTTTGTTTTCTAAAAAAATCCTATTTAGAGGAAAAAACAGAAAACAATAGGATGAACACATTTGTAGACACATTTGATTCTTCATGAACTTACATGTATGGTACAGAGGAAACAAGTCAAGCATAATAGCACTAACAATGATATTGATGAAAACCTCCATAACTATTTCTATTAATGTGACTTTTGATTGTCTGTTGCTGCTTCCTGATACCACTAATACTGAGACACAAACCATGTATCAGACATATATTGTTTTAAGTCATTCTACACCTGTGTGACATGGCACCACTTTATGGATGAAGTAGAGATAGTAATGGAAATTCTTTCAAACTTTATGTGTGAATGAGGGTGACTTTGGAATCATCCTGGATTGATTTTACCTCCTTTTTGCTTTGCTCTGGGGTTTTCTAGGCTACACTACTAGGGCCAGAAGTGCAGGCTACCAGAGTTTCTGCTTGATGTTTTTACGTGGGACCTCAGATCTAAATTCTGCTTGTAAGGCAGAATCTTAATCTCTGAGCCATCTCTCCCACTCAGTAATGGGAAGTTTATCCATGGTTGAATAACATGAGTAGATGAGGCTCTATATGCCCAATAAGCAGTCTAATGTCTCAGTCTGTGCTCTTTATCTGCAACTGCAGGGAGCTTCTATGACTCTCAGTCTTAATTTATGCCTACCAGAATTTTTCTTTCTCCTCCCCTTTCTCTTTTTCTACCTCTTCCTTCCCGTTTTCCTTCTCCTCCCTCTTCTCCTTCTCTGCCGTCTTCTCTTCCTCCTCATCCTCCTCCTTTTTCAAAGTCTCGCTGTGCAGTCCTGGCTGGCCCGAAGTTCTCTGTTCTCTTGCCTCTGCCTCCCAAGTGCTGCATCACCACACTAGTCTCCTTTCCTTTCTTGCTTCCTGTATCCTTCATTCATTTTTTGCTGGAGCGCATTCTCTAATAATCACTTCTTTGAAAATCTGTGCTTCTTAAGGAAATGAAGAGGGTATCTTACACACTGATAAAGAATCGTGTCAAGGGCTTTGTTAAAATCTTTTGTTGATTAATATTTAGAATAGTTTAGAATAGAATAGTTAATATTTAGAACTACTAGTAAATTGCCCAAATACTTCAATAGTCTGAGAGACATTTGAACTACACCTTATAATCACATTTGTTGAGGGATAACTATATTGTCAGATGTGCCTTTCCAAGGAGTCACGTTAATTATTTCTGCCAATGTGGCTCAAATGAGGTTATTTAAGCCTATCAATGCATCTTAATTAAATGTCATTTGAAAGCAAAGAGCAATGAGAAGGTTTATAACATAATAGCTTATAGTATTTACTCTGTATGTAGCATTCTTTCAAATACTTTATATGTAGTAGTTGATTTATTACCTCAAAAAGCATTGGCAATATCCTATTTCCTTGCTGGGACACTTGACAGTGATTAAATTATATGTCTACATGCACTATTATTACAATGACATAGTACTTATAGTTATGACAGTCTCAGTGATAATAGGTTCCTTCACTAACTTGAACGTAATGCACCACAGCACTAGCACAAAGTGTTGAACACTTGTATCAAGCTTTAGAATGAAGAAAATTGCAATTTTGAAGGAAGGCAGAATTAAAAATGGTGTATTTTAGGTTTTTCTATATAATCGAAGTGAAAAGCATTTCCAAACTACGGCTATCAGTTTTTAAACACTTCACTCCCTAGCTTTCTAATATTCATATTCTCTTTCTCTAAAAAAGTAGACTGGGGCTGGAGAGGTGGCTCAGGGGTTAAGCCTCCGCCTTGCAGGCGGAAGGTCCTGAGTTCGGATCCCAGATCCCACATATAGACGCCAGGCGGAAGCGGGGGCGGCCTGCGCTTCTGGTCCTGGTAGGGCGGAGCCTGTGAATCCCGGGGCAGAAGGAGGTGGAGGCGTCCCTGGTGGTTCGCGACTTCGTCCGTGGTTCTACACATACACAGACACACGCACGCACACACACACACACATACACACACACACACACGCGCGCGCACATACACGCGCACATGCGCACAGTTGAATAAATAAAAAAAATTTAAAAAAAAAATTAAAAAAGTAGACTGCTTTCAAAACTTTGCAGTGCAGGGCTGGAGATGTAGCACAGTTGCTAGAGTGCTTGCCTAGCATTCATGACGCTCTGCTTTAACCCCCAGCATCACATACGCCAGGTCTGGGGAGGATCAGAAGTTCAAGATCATCTTCAGTTATACAGTCAGTGAGCTATGGAAGGCTCTGTCTCAAAAAAGTTAAATAAGGATAATATTTATATAGAAATCTTAGTAACATTTCCATCTTCATTTAAATGACCCACACCTTAAGAAATTTAATGTTTTTATTGATGCATAATTACACATGTTGATGGGATTCAATGTGATGTTTGCATATATTTACATATAATGAAAGGAGCAAATCAGTTTAATAACATACCCATCACCTCATGTACTAATCAATTTTGGGAGGTAAGAAAACTTATACTTCACTTTTTCAGCAATTTCAAAATGTACATTAGCAACAATCACCTTGCTATGATTACTAAAACATCAGAAGATATTCTTATCTAACTGGGACATTTCCCCTTCTCTTTGTTCCCCTATCAGCCTCTGGTAACCACTGTTATACTCTCAGTTTCTATAAATTCTAATTTGTAGAGTCCATTATGAGGAAGTAACTCATATCTTTTGCTACATTATCATGCTTTCCCCATACAAGACTTATGGTTTCTTTTCTGTTCTCCTTGGTCTCTGTCTTAACTGTCACAAATTTGCAAGTGTGTTGATGTTCATCTCCTACTTCTCTGTTCCTCACTGTTGATCTTGAGAGACCCATTGTACTGACCATGGGAAACATTTATTGGTTGACTTGGAATTCTGGTCTCCTCTAACTCTGGGACCTGAACCCAGTGTCTCTCCACCTGGATGATTGGCCTTGTGCTTGACTCCATTTCCAGTGTTCTTGAAGTCTCCTTCCTAACCATGCTCAACCTGCTGACCTGCAACCTTTCTGATTCAAGCCGGCCTTCATGGCAGCATTTTTTTCCTATTCCTACCACAGAAGGTCATCTTCTCCATCCTCATTTACTTTGTTTGAGGTGTTTTTTTTGGTTATCTCTGGAGAAAAACCCTTGGATCTCATGTAACAACCACACTGTTTAAATATCTGAGGAAATTACCTAAGACCTTTTCTTATATATACAATGGCCTAGTCAAATTTGACCTTGTCTTAAACTTGATCAAAATGGCCTTTTATGTGCAAATGTAAGTTTCGTGTGTGGAGCTAATCCTATTCAGACATGAATATAATATCAAGTTTTGAGTATCTAAGCTTTGTGACTTTTTCTGCCCCCATGGCATAAATAGGATATTCTGTGTACATCAGGGAAAATAACGTAATAGTCAATGACGATTTGATTTCTGTGTCTCATATACATGTGTTTGGTAATATTTTCTGAATTTACAAAGTCTATAAATCTGGTGTATACTCTGCCTAAATAATGCTATACTTGAGAATCATGTGCTCTCCATGAAAGTTTTCCTATTTAAGTGTTAGTAAAATTTCCTTACAATTTCAAAAGGTGAAATAATCCACTTAAAAAATCAGTAAGTTCTAGCCAAGAACTATAATTGATCAAAATGTCCATACAGTTAGTCTACAGAAATCTGTAGCAGTGTATGGCAATTTTAAATTTCCTCTGATAAGATGACTTTCTTTGAATTTTATTCTGTTGTAAAGAAAAAAATCAAATGATATTTTCAGGACAATGGGCAGAACTGGAAATTATCATTTTAAGTGATATAAGCCATATGCAGAAGGACATATATGTCTTCTATCATATTCAGATTTTAGATTTAATCTCTCTCTCTCTCTCTTTTTCTCAGAGTGAGGAAGGTACAGATATAGGTCTAAAACTGGAAAAGAGGAAGGAAGAATATCTTAAGGGAGGGGGAAAGAAGGAAAAGAATGAAAGAGAGAAATAGAATAGTATGACATGAAAGCAGAAGGAGATGCTGTTAGTGGGGAGGACACTAACCAGAGAGGGGAGGGGATGGAGAGGAGAATTGTGGAGGGGGGTTAATAAGAATGAAGACTATATGAACACGTCAAAATGAAACTCATTGTTTTGTATGCTAACTTATACTAATGAAAAGACTTTCTCTGAGATAATATATACTTTAGAAACTACTTAGAATCATATTTTGAATTAGGTTTTTAAAAAAGATTTTATCATATGGTCACTATTTTGGTAATCTGATTTTAAACCAGAAGCAAAATTGAGACAAATAGAATTAAAGACCTTTTATAGGAAATCTTTTTAGTTTTATGTCTTTCATTTTGAAAATGGAACTATTGAAGATTCATGTAAGGAGGTGTTTTAGAATTTAGGTACTATGTGACTGTTACTGGGACTATCTGTGGTTACTGAATATTATTGTTCTTTCAAATCACTGAGCACATCCTCCTTTGTGATTTTGGCCCATGCATCTGGGATTTTACCTGTACCTACAAATTTTTTCTGATATTTTTCCTCTAACTGTGATCTGAAGTGCGAGACAAACCATTTCCAGTATGGCTGAGTGGATGAGTCAGGCGTGATGCTCCATGTGGCGTAATCCCCTCCTGCCTGCCGATAGTTCTTATATGAAATTTCCCGGTTATTTTCCAAAAGCATGAAGCGGTCACTGGCTACTGAACTAGTACAGCAATCAATGACAAAGTGGTCTGTTTTATGCTTGTGCCATCCGCTGATAGCCTGAGGACGGTGGAATGGCACACTGTGGTCTCCTTCATGTGTTGGAATTGTGTTTGTACAAATTGCATTACACAAGGGACATTGTTTCCAGCAGCCACAGAGATGTTCAGATAGGATTTTCTCAATTTCAGGAACAATTTCATCAATGGGCACATTTGTACAATTCTCTTCTACTTTCCTCATTGTAGGATCCAAAGCTGCACTCATGGCTTCTTTGAGAAACTCAGTGTCCTTTATCTCCTGATGCTCAATGCTTATCAAGTCTCTTCTTGGAAAGATCAAATTGCTTCCCAGGTGATCACAGAACAAATCCAACCACCCAGATGCTGTGCTACTTTTATCTTTGGCTACTGCTGTAGATTCATAAATGGCAGAGAGAATGGCATTCTTGATATCGCCTAAACTTATTTTTAAAAATGTCTTTATCTTTTCACTTCCTTCTTCTAAACAGTATCTTTTAATATGGTTTTCAATGTAGCTGCTAAAAAATGATTTTGTATAATGAAGATATTTCCAGTAGTTATCAAGTTTTCTTCTTCTGCCAGAGAGATGAGGATGTGTTTCTCCAGGTTAGCCCTGTTTCCATTGAATGCAGGGCAAGTAGCTCGCATGTCACCAGCGATTTTTATGATCATTTTGCCTTTTATGGTGGCAGAGATAGCAGGGGTGAGCTTGTGCCACAGAAAATCAACAAATGTTTTGATGGAGGTGGCGCCTTGGCAGGAGATCTTGAAACTCATGAAGAAATCATCTTTCTTGCTTTCCAGGTAATTCACAGGATCATTGGCCATCTTGAATGCCTTGTGCATTTCCTTAAAACTCTTTGATGCTCTTTGGAATAAGCACAGGGATAATTCAATGTTGTATTTGCTGGTAAATGTGTATCTTTCTTCAGTGGGTGCAGATTTTACTTCTTCTTCTATTATTCTCAGGATTTCATGGAAATAACTTGCATTGTAGTCACACAGTTGCCTATTAATATTGTTGATAGTTTCATTAAATCTTGAAATAATATTTTCGGTAGTCATATTAATCGATTCCCTATCATAGAACTTCAATGTCCTTGTCATGAAGTTATACTTTTTACTCATTTTTACATGTTCATCATAATTGATTTGAAATTTCTCTCCAGAATTTCTCTTTAGTATATCCACCATATTTCTCTCCTTTTGGAAGTAATCCCAAAGTATGTTTTCAGAATCTACATCAATGTTAGGTTCTACGGGTGGAGGAAGATCTGAGGACACCTCACAAACCCACTTTTTCCAGAGTTGATTGAATTTTTCTTGTAACTCTTCTTCACTTAATTCTTTACCTTTTACAGTTAAAGCCAAATTTCTGCTCCTTTCTAATAATTCATTTTCATAACTTGTTTTTTTCTTATCTAGCCTTTCTTGATTTCTTTTAAAATGAATAAGTTCATTAGCTTTCCTTCTGGTATCTGAAATGAGTGATTCTTTAAGGGCTATTAACTTATTTTCAAAATTTGATTTCCATTGAACCAGTATTTCACTATCTGTATCTTCATTAAAATATTTCTCAAGTTCTTGTTTAATAGCAGTATACTTTTCTGTAACTGGAGCCTCAAATATACTTGTCTGCAATGCCTGAACTTTTCCATTCTGAATCTGGTTGATTAGCTGGTTCTGTAAGTCCAGCATATGACTCCTCAGCTCCCAGGTCCAATGGTTATACATGGTTTCCAATTTACTCATGGCCATGACTTCCCTGGTGTTCCTGAAACTGAAAATAAAATTCTCATTTACTAGTGCCCGCCATAAATCTTGAACTCGGAATTTTACATCTGATATCTTCATAATGTTTCCTCTGGATTCTTGTTGGGCGGTCAAAAGAATTCTACTCTTTAGTTCCTGGACATTGTGGCTGTAACGAGGATTGGGAGGGGCCATGGGTGGGTTTCCATCCCAGAGGTGAGCAAAGTAGTAGACATGAGTATGGACATCAAACTTAATGACATCACTGAAGTGGGTTACATCTGAACATTCTTCTTGTTCAGCAGCTGTTGCTGCCATTTCATCCAATCTCTGTTCTAAGCACCTTCGTCCTTCCATAGTTTGGTCTTTAGCTGTAATTTCTCCCACATTCTGATGAACAAAGAGGCAACTTGGAAAAATTTTTACTTGTTTCATCCTCAGAAAGGCTTGGACAGCTATTTGTAGGATATCCTGCATCTCTGATGGATTCTCCCCAAAAATGTTGATCAGAGTCAAGTTTCCAAGTCCAATGACAAAGGTTGCCAACTCATTGTCCCAATTCTGAGATTTGTTGCTCAGTTCTGGGGCTCGAAGTCCTTCTGTGTCCACAACTAGCACAAAGTCAAAGCCAAGTTCTCCCGTGAATGTCTCCTCCACCTTCAGGAGCTGCATGTAGGCCCCCTTGGTGCACCTTCCTGCACTGACTGTGAACTGCAGCCCAAAAAGGGCGTTCAGCAGCGTGGACTTCCCTGAGCTCTGCAGGCCGAGGATTGAGAGAACAAACAGCCGCTTGTCTCCCAGTTTGTCAGCGAGTTTGTCAAATACAGCTGTCACCCACTTCAGAGGCACATAAGAAGCATCCCCATCCATCAGCTCGATGGGAACCCCAGATACCATGAGGTCTGCAGCAATCTGGGGGAGGCAGAGAAAAAGGCTCTCTCGTGAGCAGGAAATTTCTTCCAATGCTTCATAGATCTGGCCAACTTCTCGGAGAATTTGTTCAATTCCAAAGGTGCAGTCAAGAATCTCTGTGGAGATGGCTTCTATCTGATTTTGCCAGAGTTTCAGGAAATTGCTCTTTTGTGACTTTTGTTTTTCTGTTTGTATCATTAACCACAAAGATCGTTGCTTCTCACGCAACTTTTCCAAATGTTCTGTAGTCAGGTTGTCCAAAAACAAACTCAGCCATTGCAAGAAGTAGAGCTTGTTATAAGTTTGTGAATGTTCTTGAAGAATTTCAAGGACAGAGCGCATCAAATCATTGAGGGGAAAGGCTTTTTTCAGCTGCTGACATCGAATTATTTTTTTATCTGTCTCAATCTCACTCTTATGTTGTTCAATGCTTCGATTTCCTTTTTCTCTCAGATGATAGAATTCTTTGTCTTTCTTACACCAAAGGTGCCAAAGTTGTCCCTGAAGAGGAAGCAAGTTTTCTTTTATCTGAGATAACTTTGATTCTTCTAGGAGGGCTATTATAATCTGTGCCTTTTCTCTGGCTTCCTTGCAGTCTCTCTGGTCTTCATCGACAAGGAATCCTTGCTTGCGAGCGATCTGCGAACAGTCCTCTAGGCTGAGAGCAGTGTCAGAGAGCTCTAGCAGACGTCTCAGTGTAGTCGTGAGCTCCTCTGTTAGTTCTGCCTCATTTCTGTTTCTGAGGCCAATTCTCACCCTTCTTCCAGAGTTATTAGCCATGGTTTTTTCTTTGTCATCAATCAGGAAGATCAAAGGTTTGGATAAGTGGCACAGGTCACGGACCAGTATTTGGTTTTCTTCATTGTGGTCAGAAGCTGCCATGAGGACCACAAGGACAGAAGAGACCTCCTGCAGGAAGGCGAGCTGCTGCCTGTGCTCCTTTACGTCTCCGTGAAGATTGGTGAAGGCGACACACTTGTCAAATCTGTCCTCATCTTCCCCGCCAGGACAGAACCAGCAGATTTCCACCACTCCCCCCATCAAGAGACAGTCTTTGCTGCTCCCTCTGCAGTGTCTGTGGAAAAACACATCGTGCTTACGTTTACTGAGGAGAGAGTTCATGATCTGAGATTTGGAAGCGGAGAGGCCGTTTCCAACTCTAATGAAGGTTACCATGAGGGTGGAGACGCGGCACATCTGCTGATTCTTACAACTGTTGATTCTCCCTTGTGGTGATTTCTCAGATTTTTGCCAACTTTTCCTAATTTGTCTGAGAGACCAGAGAAAAAATTCAATATGGGAATTGTTGGGATTTGGTACTACAAGGGGAAGGGCAAACTGACAAATGGAAAGTTTGGCCAAAATATTTTGTCTGGCAAGATCATCTGCACAATGGAAAATGGCCATTTGTATATCCATTGGATGAACGTGGAACTGGGATTTAGTGTCCGAAGGCTTCACGAGATGGCCACAGTCTTCAGAGAACTCTTCATATGGATCAAAGGCCTCATTTTCCTGATTGGAGAAATCTGTGTCGACGTGGTGGTCTGTATTTCCATCACTGCTCAAGTGCAGATGTCTTAACCCATAATCCAGCATCAATAGCTTTTGCAGGAAATAGAAGGGAAGCTCTTGTTCTGATTTGGGCTGGGTATTGTACATAGAAGTCTTATGGATCAGATGGAAGTCATCTCTGCTCATCTTTTTTGGGTAGTAATGCTCCAGGCCTAAGTGCCGGAGCAAATCTAAGAAAGGTCCATTTTCTAGCTCCTCCTTTTGGCTAGTTTCATTATTTTGTGTTTTAGAAGACCCTTTCTTGTTATTGTGGAGACTCTGCAATTGTTTTTTTACCTCGTCCATTTGCAAAGAAGAGAGGGTGGCTTCATAGTCGCCATCAATGAGTAATCTCAAGTCTTTCTCTAGGTTTTTCCAATCATGATCTACTGCAACTTTTGTGAGGACATGTGAGACTTCTGTAGACAATGATTGTCCAATTTGATGCCTTACTAGTTTTAAACGTTGTGTTTTCTCTTCTGGAGACATTGCTGTGATTCCAGCGGTGACTGTGAGAGCTGTGAGGACTAGGAATGCCTGTGCTCTGTAGCTACAAATGTTTTTGAACTTTTGGTATTTATGTTGTACAGTTTGTATTTCATCCAACAGGAAACTTATTTCATCATTCCCAAGGAGATGCTGGAAAATATTGTTTACCAACTGATAGCCTACACCAGCTGCAATGGAAAGTAGCAAGAGTTGAATATCTGGCTGCTCTGTTTCTTGGAGATAATTCAAGAAGGAAGTGAGAGCTACAGTGACATTGTACGTGGCTTTTCTTTGAATTTCTTCCATTGTTTCAGGGAACTCATTTTGGACATTCACCTCAGTGAGACTTTTTTTGATCTCTTTTAAGGTTTCAATGAATTCAGAAAGTTGGGTGATAGTTATCTGTTCCTCTTCTGACTCTGACTCATAGATCCACTGCATGATGGCCCGTGCTTGAGGAAAGTTTGTCACTTTGTAGACATGAGGATCCAGAAGGCTTCTCAACTGAGATTTAATAAAGTGGGTTTTATAAGTAGATGTCTTTTTGCAAAAATTGACAGTGTTTGTTAGAAAATTCTGCAGATCCCAATCTGTGAGACATTTATTAGTCCAAATGTCATAACTCTTTATTTTTTGAGTCAATGTTTGCATGAAATCTGTCAGCTTCCTAAGCTGCTCTTCAGGATCAGAAATGCCCCAGGATTTCACATCCTCTAGGAAAAGCTGAGCTTCCTTCCCAGCACTCAGTAGTTCCTCTCCATCCTGGATCTGGGCAGCAAGACCAGTCAGAGCAGTGTAGTTTTCTTTCAGGCAGTTAGCCACTTGAAGGGGGTCCTTAAAATCATTTCTGTGACTGGAGAGGATGATGTCCCAAATGGGCACCAGCTGGAGTCCCCGGTCAATAACACACCATGTTTGATTACTAGCAACGAGGCCCGCTTTCCACTCAGTAAGACCTTCCGCTTCTGGTGGTCCACCTGTCTGGGCCACAGATAACTGGACTTTGACTTGAAGGTTTTGAAATGCTGTGGCCTGAGAGGCTGTTTTTGTTTCTGAATTTGGCATGTTCATACTTGCACCAGCTTTGACTCCAAAGCCATTGTAGCTGCCCTTGATGTAAACATCCAGGGCTTCTGCTGCCTGCTGCTTCACATCATCCAGCTGCTCACTCTTGAATCCCTCTGCAATGGCCTTCCAGCAGTAGATTCCCCCAAGATGCAGTGGGCCTTGATTAGCATGAGAGCCAAACCTCTGAAAGAAGTTCTCGGTCCTGTCTCTTAATAAGAGGAATCTGTCTGGGTGTCTAGTCTGACCTAGGATTTCTTCCATGCTTTTCAGTTCCTGCAGAGCAGCCTCAGAGAGCTGGAGCTGATCAGTGGGAAAGTGGCAGGAGGCTAGGGGGATGTAGCTGAACTTGCACGAGCAGAAGTAATTGTGCTCAGAATGTGATTGGTGGGTGCCACTGAATTCTGAACATTTGCTTTGATTCATTCCACCTTCTAATTTAAATCCCCAGCCTCCACCATTAATCGACGAGGTTACACTGAAGCCCAGCTTCTCTATAGTCTGGGTGAACATGGCTTGTTCTTGAAAAGATGTAAATTCCTTTGTTTCTGTCCATGTGCCCTGTGCAGGACAAGCGAGTGAGAACTCTTTGGGGACCCTGAGCAGCTGTTCTCTTTTCTGAATCAGGTTCCTCTTGTGACTGGTTTTATAAATTCCCTGCAAGGCAAGGCCTCCGGATACCAATCTTACCAGATCTCTATCTGGGAGGTTTTGACTGGGGGTCAGTGACTGTTCCACGAGGCTGAGACGTGTCTTGGTGTTTTCAGTGATGTTTTGTAGGGGCATTTCAGGCTCTGGCCCGAACTCTTCAGGGACCTCCGTTCCTTTTTTCAGCTCTGCTTCTGTTGCCTTCACTACCTCTTCCTGTGGGAGTCTCCCTTCCGACGGCAAGTCATTCAGCTCCTCAAGCGTCTGTCCGTCCCGCCTCTCTCTGTTCTTACATGCTTCCGCCAAAGACTCCTGTGACCTTGTAAGATTAATTGACTGTAAGAGTTCGAACAACTTCTCCAGGGCCCTTTTCTCCCATGGATGCTGGGCCTGGGATTTCAGTTTCTGGAGGTCTTTTTCTTGTAAGTGTTGTAAGGCCTGTGCACAGGTCACATCCAGGTGTTCCTGAAGTTTAGACAGCCAGTATTCAGCGGACAGTCCCACTTCTGTCAGCATCTCCTGGAGATCTTGCCTCCTTTGACTTCTGAGCTGAGACTCATCCATGACGTACTCTGTGGCAGCCATGGCTGTGTGAAAAACAGACACTGTTAGTCTTGTGTGTGCCAGGAACCAAGGAAATGTCAATCACTTTATGTGGGCTAACATTTACTAACATTCCAAATCTATTAGTCTTTTTCATTCTGTCCTTTATTATTCCAACATTTTGTCTGTGTGTTTGTGTTTGTGTGTGGACCAGTGAGTACTTGAGAGGTGTCTATGGAGATCTAGGATGACATTTAGAGTAATCCTGGATTGTTCTACCTTCTTGTTGCTTTGCTCTGGGTTTCCCAGGCTCTGCCTTCCTTGGCTGGAATTGCAGGTTGCCCCATTATCCACCCAGCATTTTTACATGGACTCTGGGGATCTAAACACAGGTCCTTTTGCTTGTGAGGCAAAGGCTTTAACCCTCAAGCCATCTCCCCAGCCCACAACATATTTCTTTTAAATTCTTGTCTGTGTAATTCATCTTTTTGGGTGTTTTCAACATGGAGAATGGTTGCAGGTTTGCCTGATTTTATACTTCCTCTTGCACAGTAGGGGGTATTTTTCTGAGGAATGTCATTTGATAAGTAATGTACATGAATTCAGTTTGTTGGTGGTTTTTAAAAAGTGATATCATAGCTGATTATTTGTTCTCTGTTATTTTCTGTGAAATCTGTATTGACTGCTTCTATTCCTATTTTTCTTGCTTTTTTTTTTTTTCTTTTGAGACTGGAACTTGTTATGTAGTCAAGGGTGCACTCTAACTCATGATTCTCCTGCTTGATTCTCCTGAGTACTGGGAT
Source organism: Typhlomys cinereus (assembly GCA_023101885.1). Classification (NCBI taxonomy): domain Eukaryota; kingdom Metazoa; phylum Chordata; class Mammalia; order Rodentia; family Platacanthomyidae; genus Typhlomys; species Typhlomys cinereus. The sequence continues at coordinate 1,923,122 of JALPQD010000304.1, read as the reverse complement.
TGTGGTTGTGAGCCAAACCATGCCTAGTTCTGTCACTTCTTTGTAGACATTTCATGATACCAATTTGTTCCGCCATTTAGATATTCAACCATACTGGTTTATGTTGTTCTTTTTATTCCTCGTCGTCTCATTAATATCTTCTTCCTGTTATATGAAAAACTATTTACTGATGTATCCACATTTGTGTATGTAGAACCAAATGTATTCTGCTTCTAGTATTTTATCAGTTTTATGTAACTCCCCTTCATTGCTTTCACGACAGCCAGTAAGATAAGATTTCATCTTTCAACTTCATTCCTTACCCAAGCTTCCTTTCCTCTCGTCATTTTTGTCCTCTTGAACTGCATTGTCAAATGTTCAGGACAGTTGAATGTCCTATTTATTTCTTCTCTGAACATGAATTTAGTATATATTTTAAAAATTTTAATCTTACCGTTTTAAGTCTATCCTCTTTCTCATTTCATCTTGTACCATCCTTGGTATGTCTCCTGTAGATTTTGCCTTCTTTATGTTTTTGTTGGATTGCAGTAAGAGTCAACCCACTTGCTATCTTCTGAGTGTTTGTTCTCTCCAAAACTCATAGTAATTGCCATTGTACAATATTAAGATGTGAGACTTTGGGAAGGTGAAACTAATCTGTTATGAAAGGTGTTTATGTCTCTTTTTTTTCTTTCCACTTAATGCTGACGCCCTGAGCTTGACCTTTCCAGCATCTAGTCTAGATTCAGGTATTCTGCAGTGGCAACCCCACATACATGAAGGTAGAACTTGATACCAGAGCAAGTGGGGCAGTGAGTTTTTGATGTAATAAAAACTGAGAATTTTAGAGATGACTTTGGAATTGGGTAATATATAACAGGTACGAATTTGGATTTACAAACTAAGAAGGCTTGTATTTGCCATGAGTGGAGTATTGAGGGATAGCTGGTGATGGCCCAGAAGAAAAGATCGGTAAAAGTCTGGAATTTCTTAGAAATTACTTAAGTATTGTGATCAGAATGTGAACAGTTAAACCATTTTTGATGAAATTTCAAACAGAAAGGAGGAAACAGATAACTGGAAGGAAGGATCTGCTTGTTATAAAGTGGTAAAGAACTTGCTGAATTGTCTTCATGCCTTACTTAGCCTTGGTGCTCTATGAAAGGCATAATTTAGGAGTGATGAATTAGGGTATCTAGAAATACCTAATGATCCAGCAGTGTATCTTGTTGCAGGGCTTACTTTTAACTGCATGTAATAGAATGCAAGAAGATAAATGATTTAAAGATTTATAATTAAAAGAGAAGCAGAGTTTAAAGGTTAGAAAATTCTCATCTTGCTAATATACATGAGTTCAGTTGGTTGGTAGTTTTTAAAAGTAGTATCATTAGTTGATTATTTGTTCTTTACTATCATTAGCTGATTATTTGTTCTCTGTTAGTTTCTGTGAAATCTGTATTGACTGATTCCATTCCTAGAAAAATGATTTAAAGATTTATAATTAAAAGAGAAGAAGAGTTTAAAGATTAGAAAATTCTCATCTTACCTGTGAAAAGGCAACCTCACTGAAACTCAGCAGGCCACCTAGAAAGAAGATAGGAGAGAGACGAGTTATGAAGGAGAAGGTTATCAATAGAAGGAGGGACTAGAATCAGGACAATGGGGCAGAAATGACTTAAATTCATTTTACTCATGTATGAAATTGTCAAAGATTAAAAAATGAGAATAGATGAATAGACCCAAGGGAAAAAAGGAAACTAAATTTGTGCTCAATCATACATGTATAAAACTGAAAAACAAAACATTGATACAAAAATAAGAGTTGACTTTAAAAAATCAACCAGAGCTAGCTTATCAACAGCTCTAGTGGAAATAGAACCTTTAATGAATTGAATGAAAACAATGGAAAGACAAGAATTCCATATAGAGTGAGACATCCTTAAAGAATTATAGTAGTGGGCTGGTGAGATGCCTTGGCAGGTAATAACACTAATTGCCAAACCTGATAACCTAAATTTGAATTCTAGAATGTCTATAGTATAAGGAAAGAACTGACTCCTATAAGTTGTCCTCTGACCTCTGCCTGTGTGCTGGAGTGGGACACATGCCCGTGTTCATATGGACACACACACACACACACACACACACACACAAATAAATAAATTAAAAAAACCCCTCAGTCCCCATAATGATTGAGGCAAGAGACCAAATTAAACTACATGTTAAAACTGTGTTACAAACAAACCAACAAATGCCAAACAAAAAAAATGTGGTGGAAAAAGGCCATTTGAAATAAATATTGAGGGAATTATTTATACTAGGAAGGCACATGAGATGAACTGTTAAAAGCTGTTCTTCTGGAGAAAGTCATCACCGCCAGGAACTCAGATGTGCAGGAATAAATGCTGAACAGCAAAATAAATATATAGACCACTCTAAGTGAATACATAAAGCTGTCAAGAATATAGTGACGGTTATTGCATACACACTGGGGGAGAGGCCAAATTAAAGTGTCTGTAGATCTTTTCAGTATTTGGGAGGAGAATCAAATAGAAACTTCTATTGGCAAGAATAAGTTGAGATTTCAGTGCTTTAATCAGGACAATAGTCCATCGCTGTATGGTGGTGCTGAGGAATGTAGGTTTGTGTGCTGTTACCCTAGATTTGTTGTGAAACTCTCCTACCTTCTGAAGTGAGGTGTTTGAAGAATACAGTACTATAGCATTATATATGTAAAAAACTACATTGTTATCCAAGGACCAGTGAAGGCAGCCAAGTCTTAGTATTATCATCAGGTGGGTCCTAATTTCCCCAGGGAGGAAATTGAATTGGTGTGTGCTAACTTAAAACGCGGCTTCCTCAGCATGCTCTTGTGTTCATTCTGGGGGTTCTTCTCTGCCTGATGTAAAATCCTGGCCTGGAGTTTTTTCAGCCTTTTAAGTAAATTATATAGCTGAGTTTTTAAAGATTCACAAAAAGGAGCCTGTACAAAATAGATATACAGTTCTTTACCAAACAATCGTATCACTTCTCGGCCTTTTGGCTAAGATCAAGTGTAGTATCAAACATTTGTAAACACTTCACTGTGTACAGTGAAAATCCATAAAACTTCATAAACATTTTTAATGGATTCTATGGTACAAGTAAAAGAACATAATTATTTACATGCAAATAAATAGAAACTTCAATAACTTGTAAGTCAAAATGTGTGTTGCAAATTATACTATAATCTAAATTGAGCAAAAGAGTGCACAATTGTCAGATGAATTTAGGAAAAAGGAAATATGAACATGCTCAACCATGCAAACATATTCTATTTGTGTTGATGTTGCAAAATCCATCTGCCTGGATAAATTACAAATGGTAGAAATTTACCTCTCACAGATTTGGAAGCTGGAAAGTCCACAATCAAGTGTTAATGTGTTCAGTGTCTTGTTGAAATACTTGTTTCTGCTTCCAAGTTGGCACCTTGTTGCTGCATCTTCATGAGGCACTTGCACAAAGGCTAAAAGATCAAACAGCAATAGCAATACCCAACAGAAACATAAGCAAACAGACGAACAACCCACTCACCACAACGTTGTTGTGACATATGCATGTTCCAGGAGATAAAGTCAGGAAAAAGTCTATATGTTCAGTATAGCCACACACATAAGTCCAACCACATAGTATATGACCTGTGATGAGTTGAATCTGTATGAGATGTAGATTTGAAGGGCTTACTGTATAAGCAACCAAAACAACAAGATATAAAAAAATTACTAAGTGGTATTTACTTCAGATATACAAAGCTGTTTGAACATTTAAAAATCAACATGTGAACAAAAAAGAGATTGGGGGGAGGGAGCACTGTGAGAAAGGGAGGGAGGGGGGAAAGGAAGGGACAAAGCAGGGAGGGAACAGAGGTCCAGGGAGGGGTGGGGGGAGGGGGGGACAGGGGTTCCTATTATGTTTGTATGAGCAGAAAAATAAAAAAAAAAGATTGTATGATCATATCAATAGATACAGAAAAAATTGACAAAATCTAATATTTAGCTATGATAAAAAGTCTTATAAAATTAGGAACAGAGGAAATTTTCCAAGATGATGATGAACCATCTATAAAAACCCCTGCAGTTGACATCATGCTCAATACTGAGAAAATCAGGAACAAGGCAAGATGTTTTCTCATTATTCACACTGACCATTTCTTTTCATTAAAAAAGCTGTTTAGTGCTTGCTTTGGCAGTACATATGCTAAATTGGAACAGTACAGAGATTAGCATGGCCCCTATGCAAGGATGACAGGCAAATTCAGAAAGCATTCCATATTAAAGGAAAAAATATTTAATTTTGTATAGCTTCATATTAAACTGTATTTTCCTCAAAGTCCAAAGGTCAGAAGTATAGATTATATTAGTTCATAAAAATATCAAGTTACCTGAATACAAGTTTATTGGATTATGTACTCCCTAATAGGTGGATCTTAGTACCAAACCCACTTAGAGACACACTCAAAGATAAATCTCTGTAATACCTACAGTAATTGCGAAGATTATAAACAGCAGAGAAGGGGAAGGAGGGCCCCATCAGAAACAAGGAGAGAGGGGATCATGTTACAGTAGAGAAAATAGGCCACCAACAAGGACTGCAAGTAAGTAATGAGACATCTGGTTAAGTTCACAGACTTTCCTTCCTGATCAATTGCAACTGATGGAGTATGATCTCACCAGAAAGGGAGGGCATATAATCTTGGCAGATAATAAGTAACCATTTTGCAAATGGGAGACTGACCCCCCTCACCGCGGTCTCCTACTTTTATTCCATCTACCTTTGAATATACTCTTATAATAAGACTCTAATTTAACAGCTTTTTATCTCTGGCCAGGGGGTGACATCCAATACCCATCAGGATGGAGCCAAGGGCATTGCAGGAGCAGCAAAACTGAAAAAAAAATCAACAAACCATAATTCAGAACATCAGAGACTCTATATCAACCACCTGGAACTAGGTCAACCTAATCTCTCCCCATCCTGAAGCTCAGGGAAATTTGCAGAAGAGGGGGCAGTAAGATTGTAAGAGCACAAGGATGAGAGGAGATTTGCGGAAGAGGGGGTAAGATTGTAAGAGCACAAGGATGGGAGGAGTAATGATATGCAAGATACTCCACACAAGTTAGGGCCGAAGCAATTATAATAGGACTCTGCATGACCTGCACAATGACCAACACATTATTGACCCCACAAAGTCTGTCATGGACTAAAGGCACTAAGATCCTTAGAAGCTAGGGATTAAAGTCATAATAGTGTTCCTATACTTAAGGGGAACACAAGAAAGAGTTCTAGGAAATGCCACTTAGCCCTTACACCTTATCAGAGAGGAGGACCAAGAAGAAAGTTTGACATACACATTAAAGGATGCTCCAGGGATGGAGGGAGGAGGCACTGGGAGATAGGGAGGGAGGGGGGAAAAGGGAGGGGAAAAGAGGGGAGAGAGCAAGAGAGGCCAGGAAAGGGTGGGGGGAGGGAGGGGACCAGTGTACCTATTAAGTTTGTATGAGTGGAAATAAAAAAAAAACAAGTTTAATGTATGGGGAGAATAGGAAGAGATTTTAAAAATTTGTTTACAGAATATTTTATACTTTAATATAATATTGATCATTCAGTTGGAAGTCCTAGGTAATAAAAGTGAGTAAAAGGACCACATATTGTGGAGTAATAAATAAAAAAGTCTTTGTTGACAGCTGAAATGATGGCCTATACAATAATCCAAAAGAATGAATACAAAAAATACTGCTCAGGATAACAATGAGAACCTAGTCTGGGATACATAGTGAGTGCCAAGCTAGATTAGTGTGAGATCTTGTCTCCCCTTCTTTCCACCAAAAGCAAGAGAACAGCAACACAATGTTAAAAAAAAATGCAGGTCTTAGATTTCTCATCTATCTGGAGATTCTGGACCATAAAGAGAAGAGGATGAAACTCTAAGAGGAAACAAAAACCCTCTTCCTTGGTTTGCAAGTATGAGCAAGTGCTTAGCTTCTGGCTAGAAGAACTTGTCATGCACTCAGAAATCGAAAGCACATTTCAGATGGATTGAGTTTCCTCCTATGGGGAAGATATTACCTTTATGTATTAGACTGTCATTGTAAAATGCGGAAAGAGGAAAGATATTACTGGCGTTTAAGGTACAAAAGCAGTTGCCATGCCTTAGGAATGAATGGGTCTGTATGTGTTTGGTTTCATATTGGAGCAGGATTGGGTTTTGTCATGTTAGACTAGTAAAACAGATGTAGAGAGTCCATAGGACATTTAAAATTTTTGTATCCTTAAAAAAATGAGCATAGCAAGGTGATAGGATATAAGTTACTATAAAAAGTGAATTGCCTTTCTGTATATCAACAAAGAACAAATTAATTTAAAATTAAAAACAATATCATTTATAGTATTGGAATTGGAATACTTACACATAAACTAAGGAGAGTATATACTAGATATATGAAAGTAGTCACAAAACTCCATTGAGAAAATTAAGAAATGAAGAGTTACTTTTTTTTTTTAAATTGGGGTTAAGCCAATATGGCTATTTTTATTTTTAATCTTATATACATGAATATAATGGCTTTATAATATTTTCAACCCTCGTCTCAAATCCACTCCTCCTTTTTTTCCCCCTTGTAACCCTTCATCTCCTCTGCCTGACTCCCTCCTATTTTCAGATCTTTTTGCTTGTGCGACCCATGGTGTTTCACCTGGTCTGTGATGACTCATGCCTGATCTGATTCATTCTCCAGCAAGCATCCTGGATCAGTGTATATACCATCGAGGAAAGCATCCTCCTTTACTTTCCCATCAGCATTAGCCTTCAGTCTCTCAGAGAGGCGTGAAGCCTCCTGAGATCTTTCTGATATTATGGTGAGATATTGATAAGACAGTTCCCATGTAATTCTTATATACATATCTGTAGATAAGTACATATATATACAATTCCTGTAAGTATACATATCTGTTATGTAATCTATGTCAAGTCCTAGAGATAATGCATGGCTGACCACCTTCCCACCTCAAGCTCTTACATCTTCCTGCCCCCCTCCGCAATGTTCACTGGGTCTTGGGTGGAAGCGGATAAAGCTCTTATGTCCTGTTTAGG